>OX365952.1:51982221-51985098 GCA_947247005.1 Spisula solida | reverse complement strand
CTAACCCTAACCCTAACCCTAACCCTAACCCTAACCCTAACCCTAACCCTAACCCTAACCCTAACCCTAACCCTAACCCTAACCCTAACCCTAACCCTAACCCTACCCTAACCCTAACCCTAACCCTAACCCTAACCCTAACCCTAACCCTAACCCTAACCCTAACCCTAACCCTAACCCTAACCCTAACCCTAACCCTAACCCTAACCCCTAACCCTAACCCTAACCCTAACCCTAACCCTAACCCTAACCCTAACCCTAACCCTAACCCTAACCCTAACCCTAACCCTAACCCTAACCCTAACCCTAACCCTAACCCTAACCCTAACCCTAACCCTAACCCTAACCCTAACCCTAACCCTAACCCTAACCCTAACCCTAACCCTAACCCTAACCCTAACCCTAACCCTAACCCTAACCCTAACCCTAACCCTAACCCTAACCCTAACCCTAACCCTAACCCTAACCCTAACCCTAACCCTAACCCTAACCCTAACCCTAACCCTAACCCTAACCCTAACCCTAACCCTAACCCTAACCCTAACCCTAACCCTAACCCTAACCCTAACCCTAACCCTAACCCTAACCCTAACCCTAACCCTAACCCTAACCCTAACCCTAACCCTAACCCTAACCCTAACCCTAACCCTAACCCTAACCCTAACCCTAACCCTAACCCCTAACCCTAACCCTAACCCTAACCCTAACCCTAACCCTAACCCTAACCCTAACCCTAACCCTAACCCTAACCCTAACCCTAACCCTAACCCTAACCCTAACCCTAACCCTAACCCTAACCCTAACCCTAACCCTAACCCTAACCCTAACCCTAACCCTAACCCTAACCCTAACCCTAACCCTAACCCTAACCCTAACCCTAACCCTAACCCTAACCCTAACCCTAACCCTAACCCTAACCCTAACCCTAACCCTAACCCTAACCCTAACCCTAACCCTAACCCTAACCCTAACCCTAACCCTAACCCTAACCCTAACCCTAACCCTAACCCTAACCCTAACCCTAACCCTAACCCTAACCCTAACCCTAACCCTAACCCTAACCCTAACCCTAACCCTAACCCTAACCCTAACCCTAACCCTAACCCTAACCCTAACCCTAACCCTAACCCTAACCCTAACCCTAACCCTAACCCTAACCCTAACCCTAACCCTAACCCTAACCCTAACCCTAACCCTAACCCTAACCCTAACCCTAACCCTAACCCTAACCCTAACCCTAACCCTAACCCTAACCCTAACCCTAACCCTAACCCTAACCCTAACCCTAACCCTAACCCTAACCCTAACCCTAACCCTAACCCTAACCCAACCCTAACCCTAACCCTAACCCTAACCCTAACCCTAACCCTAACCCTAACCCTAACCCTAACCCTAACCCTAACCCTAACCCTAACCCTAACCCTAACCCTAACCCTAACCCTAACCCTAACCCTAACCCTAACCCTAACCCTAACCCTAACCCTAACCCTAACCCTAACCCTAACCCTAACCCTAACCCTAACCCTAACCCTAACCCTAACCCTAACCCTAACCCTAACCCTAACCCTAACCCTAACCCTAACCCTAACCCTAACCCTAACCCTAACCCTAACCCTAACCCTAACCCTAACCCTAACCCTAACCCTAACCCTAACCCTAACCCTAACCCTAACCCTAACCCTAACCCTAACCCTAACCCTAACCCTAACCCTAACCCTAACCCTAACCCTAACCCTAACCCTAACCCTAACCCTAACCCTAACCCTAACCCTAACCCTAACCCTAACCCTAACCCTAACCCTAACCCTAACCCTAACCCTAACCCTAACCCTAACCCTAACCCTAACCCTAACCCTAACCCTAACCCTAACCCTAACCCTAACCCTAACCCTAACCCTAACCCTAACCCTAACCCTAACCCTAACCCTAACCCTAACCCTAACCCTAACCCTAACCCTAACCCTAACCCTAACCCTAACCCTAACCCTAACCCTAACCCTAACCCTAACCCTAACCCTAACCCTAACCCTAACCCTAACCCTAACCCTAACCCTAACCCTAACCCTAACCCTAACCCTAACCCTAACCCTAACCCTAACCCTAACCCTAACCCTAACCCTAACCCTAACCCTAACCCTAACCCTAACCCTAACCCTAACCCTAACCCTAACCCTAACCCTAACCCTAACCCTAACCCTAACCCTAACCCTAACCCTAACCCTAACCCTAACCCTAACCCTAACCCTAACCCTAACCCTAACCCTAACCCTAACCCTAACCCTAACCCTAACCCTAACCCTAACCCTAACCCTAACCCTAACCCTAACCCTAACCCTAACCCTAACCCTAACCCTAACCCTAACCCTAACCCTAACCCTAACCCTAACCCTAACCCTAACCCTAACCCTAACCCTAACCCTAACCCTAACCCTAACCCTAACCCTAACCCTAACCCTAACCCTAACCCTAACCCTAACCCTAACCCTAACCCTAACCCTAACCCTAACCCTAACCCTAACCCTAACCCTAACCCTAACCCTAACCCTAACCCTAACCCTAACCCTAACCCTAACCCTAACCCTAACCCTAACCCTAACCCTAACCCTAACCCTAACCCTAACCCTAACCCTAACCCTAACCCTAACCCTAACCCTAACCCTAACCCTAACCCTAACCCTAACCCTAACCCTAACCCTAACCCTAACCCTAACCCTAACCCTAACCCTAACCCTAACCCTAACCCTAACCCTAACCCTAACCCTAACCCTAACCCTAACCCTAACCCTAACCCTAACCCTAACCCTAACCCTAACCCTAACCCTAACCCTAACCCTAACCCTAACCCTAACCCTAACCCTAACCCTAACCCTAACCCTA
>OX365952.1:51954721-51977221 GCA_947247005.1 Spisula solida | reverse complement strand
TTCACACATATCTCAGTGACCGTACACTCTCACCAGACATTGTTCACACAGAACTCAGTGATCCAACACTCTCACAAGACATTGCTCACACATCTATCAGTGACCCACATTCTCACCAGACATTGCTCACACAGATCGCAGTGACCATACACTCTCACCAGACATTACTCACACATATCTCAGTGACGATACACTCTCACCAGACATTGTACACTCATATCTCAGTGACCATACACTCTCACCAGACATTGCTCAAACATATCTCAGATACACTCTCACCAGACATTGTACACACATATCTCAGTGACCATACACTGTGACCAGTCATTGCTCACACATATCTCAGTGACCCTACACTCTCATCAGACATTGCTCACACAGATCTCAGTGACCACACACTCTCATCAGACATTGTTCTCACATATCTCAGTGACCATACACTCTCACCAGACGTTGTTCACACAGAATTCAGTGATCCAACACTCTCACAAGACATTGCTCACATATCTATCAGTGACCCACATTCTCACCAGACATTGCTCACAAGGTCGCAGTGACCACACACTTTCACCAGACTTTGTTCACACATTTATCAGTGACCATACACTCTCACCAGACATTAAACACACTTACCACTGTGACCACACACTCTCAATAGACATTGCCCACACAGATCTCAGTGACCCTACTCTCTCACCAGACATTGCTCACACAGAACCCAATGACCCCTAACTCTCACAAGACATTGCCCATACAGAACTCAGTGACCCCACACTCTCACCAGACATTGCTCACACATATTTCAGTGACCCCACACTCTCACCTGACATTGCTCACGCAGAACTCAGTGACCCCACACTCTCACCAGACATTGCTCACACAGAACTCAGTGAACCCACACTCTCACCAGACATTGCACACACATATATCAGTGACCACACACTCTCAACAGACATTGCTCACTCATATCTCAGTGACTAGACACTCTCATCAGACATTGCTCACATCTATCTCAGTGACAAATACTCTCACAAGACATTGCTCACACATATCTCAGTGACCCTAGATCTCATCAGAAATTGCTCACACAGACCTCAGTGTCCACACACTCTCATCAGACATTGTTCTCACATATCTCAGTGACCATACACTCTCACCAGACGTTGTTCACACAGAACTCAGTGATCCAACACTCTCACAAGACATTGCTCACATATCTATCAGTGACCCACATTCTCACCAGACATTGCTCACAAAGATCGCAGTGACCACACACTTTCACCAGACATTGTTCACACATTTATCAGTGACCATACATTCTCACCAGACATTACACTCACATACCACAGTGACCACACACTCTCAATAGACATTGCCCACACATATCTCAGTGACCATACTCTCTCACCAGACATTGCTCACACCTATCTCAGTGACCACACTCTCACCAGACATTGCTCACACAGAACCCAATGACCCCTAACTCTCGCAAGACATTGCCCATACAGAACTCAGTGACCCCACACTCTCACCAGACATTGCTCACACATATTTCAGTGACCCCACACTCTCACCTGACATTGCTCACGCAGAACTCAGTGACCACACACTCTCACCAGACATTGCTCACACAGAACTCAGTGACCCCACACTCTCACCAGACATTGCTCACAGAGACCTCAGTGACCCCACACTCTCACCAGACATTGCTCACAAATATCTCAGTGCCCAGGCACACTCTCACCAGACATTGCGTACACATGTATCAGTGACCACACACTCTCACCAGACATTGCTCACACATATCTCAGTGACCATTCACTCTCACCAGACATTGCTCACACATATCTCAGTGACCATACACTCTCACCAGACATTTCACACACATGTATCAGTGACCATACATACTCACCAGACAATGCACACACATATCTCAGTGACCCCACACTCTCTTCAGACATTATTCACACAGAACTCAGTGACTACAAACTCTCACCAGACATTGTTCACACATATCTCAGTGACCATACATTCTCACAAGACATTGCTCACACATATCTCAGTGACCATACACACCATACACTCTCATTAGACATTGCTCACACAGATCTCAGTGACCATACACTCTCATCAGACATTGCTCACACAGATCTCAGTGACCACACACTCTCATCAGACATTGTTCACACATATCTCAGTGACCGTACACTCTCACCAGACATTGTTCACACAGAACTCAGTGATCCAACACTCTCACAAGACATTGCTCACACATCTATCAGTGACCCACATTCTCACCAGACATTGCTCACACAGATCGCAGTGACCATACACTCTCACCAGACATTACTCACACATATCTCAGTGACGATACACTCTCACCAGACATTGTACACTCATATCTCAGTGACCATACACTCTCACCAGACATTGCTCACACATATCTCAGATACACTCTCACCAGACATTGTACTCACATATCTCAGTGACCATACACTGTGACCAGTCATTGCTCACACATATCTCAGTGACCCTAGATCTCATCAGAAATTGCTCACACAGATCTCAGTGACCACACACTCTCATCAGACATTGTTCTCACATATCTCAGTGACCATACACTCTCACCAGACGTTGTTCACACAGAACTCAGTGATCCAACACTCTCACAAGACATTGCTCACATATCTATCAGTGACCCACATTCTCACCAGACATTGCTCACAAAGATCGCAGTGACCACACACTTTCACCAGACATTGTTCACACATTTATCAGTGACCATACATTCTCACCAGACATTACACTCACATACCACAGTGACCACACACTCTCAATAGACATTGCCCACACAGATCTCAGTGACCATACTCTCTCACCAGACATTGCTCACACCTATCTCAGTGACCACACTCTCACCAGACATTGCTCACACAGAACCCAATGACCCCTAACTCTCGCAAGACATTGCCCATACAGAACTCAGTGACCCCACACTCTCACCAGACATTGCTCACACATATTTCAGTGACCCCACACTCTCACCTGACATTGCTCACGCAGAACTCAGTGACCACACACTCTCACCAGACATTGCTCACACAGAACTCAGTGAACCCACACTCTCACCAGACATTGCACACACATTTATCAGTGACCACATACTCTCTTCAGACATTGCTCACACATGTCTCTGTGACCACACACTCTCATCAGACATTGCTCACATCTATCTCAGTGACAAATACTCTCACAAGACATTGCTCACACATATCTCAGTGACCATACACTCTCACCAGACATTGCTCACTCATATCTCAGTGACCACACACTCTCACCAGACATTGCTCACACATATCTCAGTGACCACACACTCTCACTAGACATTTCACACACATGTATCAGTGACCATACACACTCACCAGACAATGCACACACATATCTCAGTGACCACGCACTCTCACCAGACATTGCTCAAACATATCTCAGTGACCCCACACTCTCACCAGAAATTGCACACACATACCTCAGTGACCACACACTCTCAATAGACATTGCTCACACAGATCTCAGTGACCATACTCTCTCACCAGACATTGCTCACACCTATCTCAGTGACCACACTCTCACCAGACATTGCTCACACAGAACTCAGTGACCCCACACTCTCACCAGACATTGCTCACACAGAACTCAGTTACCCCACACTCTCACCAGACATTGCTCACAGAGACCTCAGTGACCCCACACTCTCACCAGACATTGCTCACACATATCTCAGTGCCCAGGCACACTCTCACCAGACATTGCATACACATGTATCAGTGACCACACACTCTCACCAGACATTGCTCACACATATCTCAGTGACCATTCACTCTCACCAGACATTGCTCACACATATCTCAGTGACCATTCACTCTCACCAGACATTGCTCACACATATCTCAGTGACCATTCACTCTCACCAGACATTGCTCACACATATCTCAGTGACGATACACTCTCACCAGACATTGTACACACATGTATCAGTGACCATACATACTCACCAGACAATGCACACACATACCTCAGTGACCCCACTCTCTCTTCAGACATTATTCACACAGAACTCAGTGACTACAAACTCTCACCAGACATTGTTCACACATATCTCAGTGACCATACACTCTCACAAGACATTGCTCACACATATCTCAGTGACCATACACACCATACACTCTCACTAGACATTGTTCACACAGATCTCAGTGACCACACACTCTCATTAGACATTGTTCACACATATCTCAGTGACCATACACTCTCACCAGACATTGTTCACACAGAACTCTGTGATCCAACACTCTCACAAGACATTGCTCACGCATCTATCAGTGACCCACATTCTCACCAGACATTGCTCACACAGATCGCAGTGACCATACACTCTCACCAGACATTGCTCACACATATCTCAGTGACGATACACTCTCACCAGACATTGTACACTCATATCTCAGTGATCATACACTCTCACCAGACATTGCTCACACATATCTCAGTGACCATACACTCTCACCAGACATTGTACACACATATCTCAGTGACCATACACTGTGACCAGACATTGTTCACACATATCTCAGTGACCATACACTCTCACCAGACATTGCTCACACATATCTCAGTGACCACACTCTCACCAGACATTGCTCACACATATTTCAGTGACCATACACTCTCACCAGACATTGTACACACAAATCTCAGTGACCATACACTGTGAACAGACATTGTTCATACATATCTCAGTGACCACACACTCTCACCAGACATTGCTCACACATATCTCAGTGACCATACACTCTCACCAGACATTGCTCACACATATCTCAGGGACCACACTCTCACCAGACATTGCTCATACATATCCCAATGACCACACTCTCACCAGACATTGCTCACACATATCTCAGTGACCAGGCACACTCTCACCAGACATTGCTCACACATATCTCAGTGACCACACACTCTCATCAGACAATACTCGCACATACCTCAGTGACCATACACTCTCACCAGACATTGTTCACACATATCTCAGTTACCATAGACTCTCACCAGACATTGCTCACACATATCTCAGTGACCACACACTCTCGCCAGACATTGCTCACACATTTCTCAGTGACCATACACTCTCGCCAGACATTGTTCACACATATCTCAGTGACCATACACTCTCACCAGACATTGTTCACACATATCTCGGTGACCACACACTCTCACTAGACATTGCTCACACATGTATCAGTGACCAGGCACACTCTCACCAGACATTGCTCACACATATCTCAGTGACCACACACTTTCAGCAGACATTGTTCACACATTTCTCAGTGACCATACACTCTCACCAGACATTACTCACACATACCTCAGTGACCACACACTTTCACCAGATATTGTTCACACATATCTCAGTGACCATACACTCTCACCAGACAGTACTTACACATATCTCAGTGACCACACACTCTCACCCGACATTGTTCACACAGAACTCAGTGACCATACACTTTCACCAGACATTGTTCACACAGAACTCAGTGACCATACACTCTCACCATACATTGTTCACACAACTCAGTGACCATACACTCTCACCAGACATTGTTCACACAGAACTCAGTGATCATACACTCTCACCATACATTGCTTACACATATCTCATTGTCCACACACTCTCACCAGACATTGCTCACATTAATTAAAGCCAAACACACTCACACAATCACATAATTTGAATTGTCCATAGGGAGCATGCAGCTATTTAGCCTAAGAGATATGTCATTCAATGCTAAAATAAATGTAACATGGGCCCAACCGTTCTTGTGTTATTGAACGGAAATCGATTTGTCTATTTATTCATGTTAAAGGCCTTGACCTTATACTGGTACCTTATGACTTAAAATCAACAGGGATCATTTACTGTAGACCAACCTGCACGTTAGAGGAGCTTAGTGTCGAGCGTTCTTGAGTTATTGAACGGAAACCATATGGTCTACCTACTGACCGACTGACACAGGGCTTTTCTTCAAGAGTAGGAAAGGGGCCTTTACTTAGAATTTGGGGAAATATGTCTCATAATTTTTTCAAAGGGAAAGAAAGACTTGATTTAATTGGACTTTAGGGGAAAACTGTATGATATTAAAGAATCTTTTTAGAGTGGAAGCCACCTGTTAACAGCCCCTGCTTTAGAAGAAAACAAGACTGAGTTCAATTAACGCCTATGCCCCAATGGAAGCCTTGTCCATAAAAATAACTAAGTCAATCAGGGTCATAATTCTGTTAAAATGTTGGATAGTGTTGCATGGCTTTGATAATGTTAGGGGCTTATGATGGTAAACAAGTACCGTATAGCGGGTTATTTCTGCGGGTATAAAATTTTGCGATTTGGCCCTAAAATGGGTAGGTGTTAATTCTGCGGTTTTTATTTCTGCGACCTACCAGAAAATCGGGAATTAATTTCTGCGGGTTTCAGAAACCGGAAGAAAGTTCTGCGAAGGGTTAATACCTACCATATCTACTACTGCATGATTATCAACATGATAACACAAATGGTTTGATTTCGATTTAACTGTATTTTTTATACAGAATTCAGAAGTACTATTGGTAAATCAAACCAATGCATTTAACTGCATATTGTCCTCTACCCAATCCATCGGGGATAGGGTCCTTTCTCTTGAAATACCTCAATATACTCATATTGATATATATCGTAAATATAACCCGATACAATTAGACACAAAGTACGGTGTTGTAAACTGAACCAGTTGTCAAACTTACATCAACGTGTAATTAATATAACAAATACCATTTATTAATTGTTAAACAAACAAGCAAACAAAGGCAGTCGACCGCTATGTGTGAAAAATACGACAGTAACAAAACTCTAGGAATATAGATTAAAGGAATGTTACCAGTATATTGAAGCCAAATATTGAAGTTATATTTTGTGAAATAAATTTTTACGAAAGTTTAATTTTGCGGAATTTATTTTACGGGACACCCTCAAACCGCAAAAAAACGCAGAATTAAAAACCTGCAGAAATTACCCGCTATACGGTATGTCAAGTTTGAAGGCAAAACATTGATGTAAGACGAAATTTGGGTTAATAAGAATTGGACACTTTATAAATTAGGTGAATGTGAAGGTCAAAATGAGGTTAGGTGTGTGATATAGGTGTGTGGAGAATGTTCAAATACAACATCCATGCAAGTACGAAAGCTTTGTAGCAATCCATATTAATGCTAGAAGAAACGGTCAATTTGGGTAAGCCAAGAATTTGGCCATTCAATAAGTCTAAGTCCAAAATTAGGTCAAGGTGAAGGTCAAAATGGGGTCAAGTGATACAAGCGTGTGGAGAGTGTTCATATACAACATCCATGCAAGTATGTAAGCTTTGTAGCTAGCCATATTAATGCTAGAAGAAATGGTCAATTTGGGTAAACCTGGACGGAGGGCCGGACGAACGTCCTCATGGTTGACCACTTTTTGGATATTTCTTTTGTTAAACAGTACCCAACAAGAGAAAAACTACCCAAATAAGAGACTTTTGGAATGAATAGAATGTTCTCACAAATGGACATTTATGGGATATAACGAAGGCCTTTAACATGAATAAATAGACAAATCGATTTCCGTTCAATAACACAAGAACGGTTGGGCCCATGTTACATTTATTTTAGCATTGAATGACATATCTCCTAGGCTAAATAGCTGCATGCCCCCTATGGACAATTCAAATTATGTGATTGTGTGAGTGTGTTTGGCTTTAATTAATGTGGGCAATGTCTGGCGAGAATGTGGACAATGAGATATGTGTGAGCAATGTATGGTGAGAGTGTATGGTCACTGAGTTCTGTGTGACAATGTCTGGTGAGAGTGTATGGTCACTGAGTTCTGTGTGAACAATGTATGGTGAGAGTGTATGGTCACTGAGATCTGTGTGAACAATGTCTGGTGAAAGTGTATGGTCACTGAGTTCTGTGTGAACAATGTCTGGTGAGAGTGTCTGGTCACTGAGATATGTGTAAGTACTGTCTGGTGAGAGTGTATGGTCACTGAGATATGTGTGAACAATGTCTGGCGAGAGTGTATGGTCACTGAGAAATGTGTGAGCAATGTCTGGCGAGAGTGTGTGGTCACTGAGATATGTGTGAGCAATGTCTGGTGAGTGTCTATGGTCACTGAGATATGTGTGAACAATGTCTGGTGAGAGTGTATGGTCACTGAGGTATGTGCGAGTATTGTCTGATGAGAGTGTGTGGTCACTGAGATATGTGTGAGCAATGTCTGGTGAGAGTGTGCCTGGTCACTGAGATATGTGTAAACAATGTCTGGTCACAGGGTATGGTCACTGAGATATGTGTGTACAATGTCTGGTGAGAGTGTATGGTCAATGAGATATGTGTGAGCAATGTCTGGTGAGAGTGTGTGGTCACTGAGATATGTGTGAGCAATGTCTGGTGAGAGTTTATGGTCACTGAGATATGTGTGAGCAATGTCTGGTGAGAGTGTGTGGTCACTGAGATATGAGTGAGCAATGTCTGATGAGAGTGTGTGGTCACTGAGATATGTGTGAGCAATGTCTGAAGAGAGTTTGTGGTCATTGATACATGTGTGTGCAATGTCTGGTGAGAGTGTGCCAGGTAACTGATACATGTGTGTGATATGTCTGGTGAGAGTGTATGGTCATTGAGATATGTGTGAGCAATGTCTGGTGAGAGTGTATGGTCACTGAGATATGTGTGAGCAATGTCTGGTGAGAGTGTGTGGTCACTGAGATATGAGTGAGCAATGTCTGATGAGAGTATGTGGTCACTGAGATATGTGTGAGCAATGTCTGAAAAGAGTATGTGGTCACTGATACATGTGTGTGCAATGTCTGGTGAGAGTGTACGGTCACTGTGTGCGAGCAATGTCTGGTGAGCGTGTGTGGTCACTGATACATGTTTGTACAATGTCTGGTGAGAGTGTCTGGTCACTGATACATGTGTGTGCAATGTCTGGTGACAGTGTGTGGTCACTGAAACTTGTGTGTGCAATGTCTAGTGAGAGTGTATGGTCACTGATACATGTGTTAGCAATGTCTGGTGAGAGTGTATTGTCACTGTGTGTGAGCAATGTTTGGTGAGAGTGTGGTCACTGATACATGTGTGTGCAATGTCTGGTGAGAGTGTATGGTCACTGATACATTTGAGTGCAATGTCTGGTGTGAGTGTGTGGTCACTGATACATGTGTGTGCAATGTCTGGTGACAGTGTGTGGTCACTGAAACTTGTGTGTGCAATGTCTAGTGAGAGTGTATGGTCACTGATACATGTGTTAGCAATGTCTGGTGAGAGTGTATTGTCACTGTGTGTGAGCAATGTTTGGTGAGAGTGTGGTCACTGATACATGTGTGTGCAATGTCTGGTGAGAGTGTATGGTCACTGATACATTTGAGTGCAATGTCTGGTGAGAGTGTGTGGTCACTGATACATGTGTGTGCAATGTCTGGTGAGAGTGTGTGGTCACTGAGATATGAGTGAGCAATGTCTGGTGGGAGTGTATTGTCACTGTGTGTGAGCAATGTTTGGTGAGAGTGTGGTCACTGATACATGTGTGTGCAATGGCTGGTGAGAGTGTGTGGTCACTGATACATGTATGTGCAATGTCTGGTGAGCCTGTATGGTCACTGTGTGAGAGCAATGGTTGGTGAGAGTGTGGTCACTGATACATTTGTGTGCAATGTCTGGTGAGAGTGTGGGTCACTGATAAATGTGTGTGCAATGTCTGGTGAGAGTGTGGGGTCACTGTGTGTGAGCAATGTTGGGTGAGAGTGTGAGGTCACTGAGTTCTGTGTGAGCAAAGTCTGGTGAGAGTGTGGTCACTGAGATAGGTGTGAGCAATGTCTGGTGAGAGAGTATGGTCACTGAGATCTGTGTGAGCAATGTCTATTGAGCGTGTGTGGTCACTGAGGTATGTGTGCGTAATGTCTGGTGAGAGTGGGGTCACTGCGATATGTTTGAGCAATGTCTGGTGAGAGTGCGTGGTCACTGAGATATGTGTGTGCATTGCCTGGTGAGTGTGTATGGTCACTGATACATGTGTGTGAAATGTTTGGTGAGAGTGTGTGGTCACTGAGATATGTGTGAGCAATGTCTGGTGAGAGTGTGTGGTCACTGAGATATGTGTGAGCAATGTCTGGTGAGAGTGTATGGTCACTGAAATATGTGTGAGCAATGTCTGGTGAGAGTGTGTGGTCACTGAGATATGAGTGAGCAATGTCTGATGAGAGTGTGTGGTCACTGAGATATGTGTGAGCAATGTCTGAAGAGAGTATGTGGTCACTGATACATGTGTGTGCAATGTCTGGTGAGAGTGTGCCTGGTCACTGATACATGTGTGTTATATGTCTGGTGAGAGTGTATGGTCATTGAGATATGTGTGAGCAATGTCTGGTGAGAGTGTATGGTCACTGTGTGTGAGCAATGTCTGGTGAGCGTGTGTGGTCACTGATACATGTGTGTGCAATGTCTGTTGAGAGTGTGTGGTCACTGATACATGTGTGTTCAATGTCTGGTGAGAGTGTGTGGTCACTGATACATGTGTGTACAATATCTGGTGAGAGTGTATGGTCACTGATACATGTATGTGCAATGTCTGGTGAGAGTGTATGGTCACTGTGTGTGAGCAATGTTTGGTGAGAGTGTGGTCACTGATACATGTGTGTGCAATGTCTGGTGAGAGTGTGTGGTCACTGATACATGTGTGTGCAATGTCTGGTGAGAGTGTGTGGTCACTGAGATATTTGTGAGCAATGTCTGGTAAGAGTGTTCGGTCACTGATACATGTGTGTGAAATGTCTGATGGGAGTGTGTGGTCACTGAGATATGAGTGAGCAATGTCTGGTGGGAGTGTATTGTAACTGTGTGTGAGCAATGTTTGGTGAGAGTGTGGTCACTAATACCTGTGTGTGCAATGGCTGGTGAGAGTGTGTGGTCACTGATACATGTGTGTGCAATGTCTGGTGAGAGTGTATGGTCACTGTGTGTGAGCAATGGTTGGTGAGAGTGTGGTCACTGATACATATGTGTGCAATGTCTGATGAGAGTGTGTGGTCACTGATATATGTGTGTGCAATGTCTGGTGAGAGTGTGGGTCACTGATACATGTGTGTGCAATGTCTGGTGAGAGTGTGGGGTCACTGTGTGTGAGCAATGTTTGGTGAGAGTGTGTGGTCACTGAGATATGTGTGAGCAATGTCTGGTGAGAGAGTATTGTCACTGTGTGTGAGCAATGTCTGGTGAGAGTGTGTGGGTCACTGAGATATGTGTGAGCAATGTCTGGTGAGAGTGTTTGGTCACTGAGATACGAGGGATGTTCAGAAATAACGTAGACTTTTACTCTGGAGTTCGCATTTGTTGAACTACAAACATGATAAGTACACCATCATGATTCGGAATCTTTCTGCAATCAGAACACCAAATTAGGTATATCTGTAACAAGTCTGTCGTAAATTATAGCTTCTCAAAGCCAGTCACTACCACGCACCCGGGGCAACACAAATGACGTCAGTGACGTTACAATGTCGCTGTCGATGCAATAACCTCAACTACCACCTCACTAAGTCAGGAATATAACAATTGACACCCAATGCACTACTCAATCGTAAGGTGTGATAATGTTGGTGGTAGCATGCTGAATATCGTATAGATGTCTTCTATTTCTTCCTAGGCCGCGCATTACGTTTTTCTGCCTGAATCACGCAACGTAAACATCAACACTGTGATCTATATGTATTCTAATGCGACCTCCGTCTCTTTCATACCATTTTAATATCATTTTAATACCGAAGTATGACTGGCAGAACTCGTCCTATGTATAGTATTGATCATTTTGGAGGTTTCAGTGGGATTTTCCCCTAATTCCCTTATTAGTTATCAAGTGCGCGAACTTTCGTGTTAATAAATAACGTCATGACGTACGTTATGGATTGTAGAACATGCGTTATTCACGTGTTGTGTATTTTTATCCATAACGTTTAGATGTCACCAAAACATCTGTGTTAAGTGTTTTGACATAGCATGATATAATGGCGGCGTTTTAAACAGAGTTTAACCTGAAATGATACTATAAGCAGTGAAAGTTATGACACAAAGCGGGAAAAATGGGTTGCCCCGGTTACGCATAACCATGGTTATTTAAATGGCGGGTTTACCTATAATATCCATAAAAATGTTTTGAAAAATATGCCATCAGGTGACCAAATAATTCCGATTTCAAAAAGCATGTTCATATATAATCTGTCTACAACATTGATCGTTATACAGCAAAAGTCTACGTTATTTCTGAACGTCCCTCGTATGTGTGAACAATGTCTGGTGAGAGTGTATGGTCACTGAGATATGTGTGAGCAATGTCTGGTGAGAGTGTGTGGTCACTGAGATTTGTGTGAGCAACGTCTGGTGAGAGTGTTAGTCACTGAGATATGTGTGAGCAATGTCTGGTGAGAGTGTATGGTCACTGAGATATGTGTGAGCAATGTCTGGTGAGAGTGTGTGGTCACTGAGATATGTGTGAGCAATGTCTGGTGAGAGTGTATGGTCACTGAGATATGTGTGAGCAATGTCTGGTGAGTGTGTGGTCACTGAGATCTGTGTGAGCAATGTCTGGTGAGAGTGTATGGTCACTGAGATATGTGTGAGCAATGTCTGGTGAGTGTGTGGTCACTGAGATATATGTGAGCAATGGCTGGTGAGAGTGTGTGGTCACTGATACATGTGTGTGCAATGTCTGGTGAGAGTGTATGGTCACTGAGATATGTGTGAGCAATGTCTGGTGAGAGTGTGTAGTCACTGAGATATGTGTGAACAATGTCTGGTGAGAGTGTGTGGTCACTGAGTTATGTGTGAACAATGTCTGGTGAGAGTGTATGGTCACTGAGATATGTGTGAACAATGTCAGGTGAGAGTGAATGGTCACTGAGATATGTGTGAACAATGTCTGGTGAGAGTGTATGGTTACTGAGATATGTGTGAACAATGTCTGGTGAGAGTGTGTTGTCACTGATACATGTGTGTGCAATGTCTGGTGAGAGTGTATGGTAACTGAGATATGTGTGAACAATGTCTGGTGAGAGTGTATGGTTACTGAGATATGTGTGAACAATGTCTGGTGAGAGTGTATGGTCACTGAGATATGTGTGAACAATGTCTGGTGAGAGTGTGTGGTCACTGATCTATGTGTGTGCAATGTCTGGTGAGAGTGTATGGTCACTGAGATATGTGTGAGCAATGTCTGGTGAGAGTGTGTAGTCACTGAGATATGTGTGAGCAATGTCTGGTGAGACTGTGTGGTCACTGATACATGTGTGTGCAATGCCTGGTGAGAGTGTATGGTCACTGAGATATGTGTGTGCAATGTCTGGTGAGAGTGTGTGGTCACTGAGATATGTGTGAGCAATGTCTGGTGAGAGTAAGTGGTCACTGATACATGTTTGTGCAATGTCTTGTCCTGTTATATTACATGTCTTAGTGTTATATTTGAATTCTTTTTTCACTGCAGGTACTCATTCGTCTCAATAATATGGCTGGAATTCCAGACTTGCAATCTGACATCAACAAAGCTGAACATACTGTAATTGATGAAAAGTTGGAGGAAAAATTTAGAAAGGTTCTGAAGTGATTGGACTGACAGTGATCGCCTGCTTGAAGAAAAAATCAATAAAGTCGAGAGTGAAGTCAATACTGTTAAACAGGAACTTGATGGTGTTAAGAGAACATTGGACCATGTTGAGCTTACAAACCAAAAAAGCAAACTTGTTGACTCTAGTGATAAATACTTGAATTTTATATTATGTACAAATTATATAGGGCCTATATTAGAGTCATGCTTGAGATCATTTGATCTATTAGTTGATCCATCCATTTATGTCTAGGTTATTTCTCTGTAACCATTGATCGGGTTTCAAAGACACTAGGCATTACCCTTCTGTACTGAGCCTAGTTGTGCATATCTGAACACTGGTCACTGAGATATGTGTGAGCAATGTCTGGTGAGTGTGTGGTCACTGAGATCTGTGTGAGCAATGTCTGGTGAGAGTGTATGGTCACTGAGATATGTGTGAGCAATGTCTGGTGAGTGTGTGGTCACTGAGATATATGTGAGCAATGGCTGGTGAGAGTGTGTGGTCACTGATACATGTGTGTGCAATGTCTGGTGAGTGTGTGGTCACTGAGATCTGTGTGAGCAATGTCTGGTGAGAGTGTATGGTCACTGAGATATGTGTGAGCAATGTCTGGTGAGTGTGTGGTCACTGAGATATATGTGAGCAATGGCTGGTGAGAGTGTGTGGTCACTGATACATGTGTGTGCAATGTCTGGTGAGAGTGTATGGTCACTGAGATATGTGTGAGCAATGTCTGGTGAGAGTGTGTAGTCACTGAGATATGTGTGAACAATGTCTGGTGAGAGTGTGTGGTCACTGAATTATGTGTGAACAATGTCTGGTGAGAGAGTATGGTCACTGAGATATGTGTGAACAATGTCAGGTGAGAGTGAATGGTCACTGAGATATGTGTGAACAATGTCTGGTGAGAGTGTATGGTTACTGAGATATGTGTGAACAATGTCTGGTGAGAGTGTGTTGTCACTGATACATGTGTGTGCAATGTCTGGTGAGAGTGTATGGTAACTGAGATATGTGTGAACAATGTCTGGTGAGAGTGTATGGTTACTGAGATATGTGTGAACAATGTCTGGTGAGAGTGTATGGTCACTGAGATATGTGTGAACAATGTCTGGTGAGAGTGTGTGGTCACTGATCTATGTGTGTGCAATGTCTGGTGAGAGTGTATGGTCACTGAGATATGTGTGAGCAATGTCTGGTGAGAGTGTGTAGTCACTGAGATATGTGTGAGCAATGTCTGGTGAGACTGTGTGGTCACTGATACATGTGTGTGCAATGCCTGGTGAGAGTGTATGGTCACTGAGATATGTGTGTGCAATGTCTGGTGAGAGTGTGTGGTCACTGAGATATGTGTGAGCAATGTCTGGTGAGAGTAAGTGGTCACTGATACATGTTTGTGCAATGTCTTGTCCTGTTATATTACATGTCTTAGTGTTATATTTGAATTCTTTTTTCACTGCAGGTACTCATTCGTCTCAATAATATGGCTGGAATTCCAGACTTGCAATCTGACATCAACAAAGCTGAACATACTGTAATTGATGAAAAGTTGGAGGAAAAATTTAGAAAGGTTCTGAAGTGATTGGACTGACAGTGATCGCCTGCTTGAAGAAAAAATCAATAAAGTCGAGAGTGAAGTCAATACTGTTAAACAGGAACTTGATGGTGTTAAGAGAACATTGGACCATGTTGAGCTTACAAACCAAAAAAGCAAACTTGTTGACTCTAGTGATAAATACTTGAATTTTATATTATGTACAAATTATATAGGGCCTATATTAGAGTCATGCTTGAGATCATTTGATCTATTAGTTGATCCATCCATTTATGTCTAGGTTATTTCTCTGTAACCATTGATCGGGTTTCAAAGACACTAGGCATTACCCTTCTGTACTGAGCCTAGTTGTGCATATCTGAACACTTTCCACACACATATGTCATCTTACCATTTATGGCATTATCTTTATGAAACCTGGCCACTATGTATGTGTCTGTACAATTTAGGCCAAGTCTGAAATTGGGTCATCTGGGGTCACAAGCTAGGTCACCAGGTTATATTGACGAAAAACCTTGTTAACACTCTATAGGTCACATTTTTTTACCTAATCTTTATGAAACCTGACCACAATATATGTCTCTATAAAATCTAGGGCAAGCTCGCAATTGGGTCATCTATAGTAAAAACTAGGTCACTAGGTCAAATCATAGAAAAATCTTGTGAAATCACTAGAGGTCATAATTTAGAGGTCATATCAACAAAATCTAGATCAAGTTCGATTTTGGGTCATCTTGGGTGAAAACAAGGTCACAATGTCAATTGACATATTCCTGAGGGTCGTGGGTTCAAACCTCACTGGGAGCAAAATCTTTTTTTCTTTTTTTAGGTAATGTTTTGTATTTAAAGCATGTATTAATTTTGTATATTTTGTTAAAATTATAGGTCAAATCATAGAAAAACCTTGTGTAGTCACCAGAGGTCACAATTTCGACTTAATCTTTATGAAACTTTGTCCTAATGATCATGTCAACACAATCTAGGTTAAATTTGATATTAATTAAGTCATCTGGGGTCAAAAACTAGGTCACATGGTCAAATCATAAAAAAAACTTGCAATAGAGGCTGAATTTCCTTAAATCTTATTCAGAAAATGTAAATTATTACCTAGGTCACCATAGGGGTGTGCTTGCACTACTACGAAAGGTTAGCGACCTAGGGCCCTCTTGTTTTCATTCACCATGCCCTCAGAGGGGTGTTTTTGTGACATTTTGGCTCTTGTTAACTTTGTGTTGATAGATTTCTACTTGCGTGCTTAGGCAATATTTACGTCACATATACACAGTATAACATACATGCAAGTTGTATTGTAAAACGCAAGTTATTTAATATTTAAATGCTCTATACATCCCATTGTTTCTCCTGGACTTGATGATATGTTCACTATATACATGTATGTAGCATCCATGAGACCGCAAAATTTAAATATTGTATGAAAATCTGATGAATTGATGATATACCATGAAACACCTTTTATTAGATCCTTTTAAAACATAAAGCTGTTACATGTATTATTGTTCACGCTATTAAATTTCTCTTTCCAGATATTCAAAAAGATCTGATTGAATTCTACAAGCGACGGTGCAATACACTACCAGTGTCTCCTTTGTTTGACAATAAAGATGAAAATATCCTGGAAATTTACAAACATCCATCAATGTACAGTGTGGAAAGGACACAGGAAAACAAAGAAATAAACTGTTTTAAGGATATATTTTGTAAGGATAGTAAGCCATGTGACCAGATATATATTACTGGTGATGCTGGGATGGGTAAAACCTCATTTTGTACATTTATGTGCAAATTATGGTGTGTTGGAAAACTTGGAGAAAAGTTAGATGATAAACATAAAGCAATACTGAGATGTTGAATATATGTCCAAGTTTGACTTAGTGTTTTACATAAATCTACGTGATACTGAACATTTTGATGTTATAGATATGATCGAAAAACAGTATTTAAGGAACCATGATCGTTTTGCAATTCAAGAAATCTTACGAAAACAAGATTGTCTTATACCCATGGATGGCTTAGATGAATGGCAACCGAAGCAAGGTGGTAAAAGGAAGTACAAGCTACCGGAAAAGTTCTATTCGGACAAATGTGTTTATGTTACAACATGTAGACCATATAGAATAGAAAGTGTGCGACTATCAGGTCGAGATGTTGATCATCATGTCCAGACGACGGGTATACACGGAAATGCTTCCAAGTCATATGTAACACACGTCATACAATACATGAATAAAGAAAAGTCTACAAATAGGGAAGTTTTAAACTTTATGAACGATATAAATAAATGTGGACTTGGTGACCAGTTGTGTATACCTATGGTTGTATCACACTTAGTGGTGTTATGGTTTGAAAAATCACTTACTGATATGCATAGAGCACTTATCTATGCTAACATTCTAGACATGCTGTTCCAAAGAGCAAAGAAGAGAGAAATTGAGTTTCCACCATCAACAGAATCACCATTGCAGCTTCCAGATTCTCTTAGTGGACTGAAGTATTTGAATGAATATGTCTCCTTACTTTATAATGTATCTCATCTGTCATTTAGATCATTGTTCAAACAAGATGAAAATGTCACAAATCTTGTATTTACTAGACAACAGTTAAAAGCAGCACCATATTGGTTTTCTTCAGAAGAGACTGACTTCTTATGTAAAATTGGTATTCTTTCAAAACATGAGGTATTTGGATGTTTTTCTGAAGAAAAGCTGAAAGTCAGCTTTATTCATAAAAGCTATGTTGAATTTTTCGCCTCATTGTTTACTTCATCATTTGATAGAGGCAATGTTTACCCTGATACTACACAAAGTTGGAAAACATTAAATGATGTTCTGCAGTTTGAAAACTTCTTTTTGTTACTTGCAGGATTTTCTTATAACAAAATAAAATGTTCAATGGAGAATATTTACATAAGAGTATCAGAAGATTTAACCACTTGTAGAAGAAATTCTATATTTCACTATGATTCTTCTGTAAATGGTAAAAGGCAAAACCAAAATAAGGTAAAACGGTTACAGAATATTGTTATCAATTGCTACAAGGAAGTCAGTAGATCTAAAGTTTCCAACATTACACTAAAACTTGAAGATTTTAGTTATGATATTTATGATAGTTATTATATCGAATCTAATGTGGACATTTTGAGACAACTTTTACTGTTAAATACAACATGTGTTAATTCAGTATATTCTGTTAGAGGTGAATATTATGATGAATTTGATGAGATCAAAAATCTGCAATGTTTACGTGTTGGTGGAGTGTTGTCTGAGGATGTTGTAAAGTTCACCAAGTGCATGTTAGGTAATCAATCCACTCTGCATACTGTTTGTATTGATGGTATATCTACATTCTCATTCCCACCAGAACTTACTGTGAGAAGTCATACACACCCATTGTTACCAGAACTTTCTGTGAGAAGTCTCCATCAACTAACTTCATTATCTCTGTGTAGTGTTACAATACAACATGAACAATTACATGATCTGGTGACATTTCTGTCAGATAATGTTCACTTTGAATATGTAAAATTGTCCTGTGTGTATTGTAATAAACACGGGTATGATGATAGTAAATGTGCATTGAATCTCAACTTACAACATGATTCTACACTCCGTTCATTATGTCTGGAATGTGTTGATATATCATGTAGTTATGTTAACACTACCAGCTTAAAGTCTGTCACATTGAATCTATCATCTAAGAGCATTTCTCATGATTATATTAATGTTATGAACAGTTTGAAGGATTCACAACTTGAACATCTTCATATCGATGGAGATTTCATGTTAGATGAAGAAACAATGAGATCATTGACGACTGCAGTAAATTCTCTACATTGTTTGAAGTATCTAACACTGTGGAGTACGAAGTTTCCTTCTGATAGTTTATTGCACCTACATTGTGATACAATACCAGTCAAGATAGAGCTGTGTGAAGTCACAATGAGTCGTCAATGGTTTCAATGTTTCATTGAAAGTTTGGTCAACAAGAAATCTGTGATAAAAGTTCAGTTATATGGCTGTACTATTACATCAGTTGATGGAGAACCTCGCAGAGAACTGTCACTGGTGGAGTCTGTGAATTATATGGCTGGGTGTTTATCATCTATACAAACAGTCAACATAACAGATAAATGTGATAGCTGGTTACACTTTAAAACATCAAGTTGCTAGTAAAGGTTTGAAAGCAAAACTATGATTTTATCACCTAACTTTGACGAACAAGTCAACAAAACGTACAAATGTTCCGGGAACAAAAATGTCCGTAACTTTTTTATTTCTGAACGGAAACATGTCATGTTAGGATTCATTTTCTTAATTAGATCATTTCCTACACAATGAGTCAAGTTTTGATGTAAAATTCTAAATTTCACATTTTTTGAGATTTTGATATTGAGAAAAATTGATTATTGATTGTGAAGCTTCATAAATGATTTTTATAATAACGTCTATTCAAGTTGATTTTATACAATTTTAACAGAATTATGATGAAAATATTGTTTAATTGATGCAAATAAGACATTTTCACCCAAAAATTGTAAAAAATTAATTGTTTTAGATTTTTGCATCAAAACCTACATCAGCTTGTAGGCAATGATCTCATCAAGAAAATGAATACTTACTTGACATATTTCCGTCCATGAATAAAAAAGTTACACACATTTTACTGAACTGGTATTTTGTTGACGCCAACATTCAGAGTTTGTTGATAGAATCAAAGTAGTTTCTGGCAGAGGGAGCTTATATCACTGACCGATGCTAATTCTAACGGGGCGATTGCCCTACCAACTGAGCTATCCTGCCACCAACAAAATAATCAGCATCCAGACCGGGTCTCGAACCTAACAATCTTCGCTGACTGAGCTATCCGAACAAATTTCTACCTTTTAGCAATCAAATCTTACTCACTTTTACAAAAATACAAATGTAAATTTATACGCTTTTTGTTCTTGATCATTCTTGGTGAACTTCACACATGGTAAGACATTTCTAAAATGTTCTCAGACATACTTCCTGTATTTATCAATATGTACTATATTAGGCAGACATTCTCAACTGGTAGCTACTACTTGCATCCCAAGGTAAAGTGTCATGGCGTGATCATGGTCCTGTGATTAGTTTACTGGTTTAGTAACTCCGGCAATCCAGGTTTGACTCCACATGTGGAGAAGTTGCTGGTTCCTCGTGGAATGACGAGATAGTACTGGTTAGAATACAGTCCAGGAAAACTGGTTAGGTAAATCTGTCGCAGTATATACAACTGAATGATTGTCTTAGCATCAATAAATCTAGTCATGTTTGTTTTCTTAGAATAGAATGTAAACATTATAGATCTTAGCTCTGTATTTTTAGCTCACCTGTCACAAAGTGACAGTGTGAACTTTATTTATCACTCTTCGTCCATCAACAATTTGCTTGCGTAGATACTAAAGGTCTCAGTTTTGGCCTAATCTTTATAAAACTTGGTCACAATGATCATCTTAATACGGGGTAAAAAACTAGGTCACAAGGTCAAATCCTAGAAAAACCTTGCGTTATCACTAGAGGTCACAATTTTGACCTAATCTTTATGAAACTTGGTCGCAATGAAATTGGCATCAGAATTTTACACCGAAAGAACAGAAACAGCACTGTACATATTTTTGGCTAGTTCTGCAGCACAGCACTTTACAGAAATTGCTTTCTCAGGGCTATGTTTATTATTGTTTGATTTGCACAGCACAGTACAGTAGCCTAAATTTCAAACATCTTTCTGAGCGTTTTTTATCAGACAATTATGGTTACGAGTGAGGGGTAGGACCATTTCTACAGATTTTTGCGGCTATTTATGTACTTGTATTCTTCAGGGGGGATAAACACGTGACCATAATTTGAAACAAGATGGCGGCGTAGACGCGAATATTATCGTTTTGGGACTATTATTTCAAGGCCAGTACGGAATTAAAACATCTTACATATCATATCATATGGTACTCAAAGCGCGCTTTCCAGTGGTGTATCATATGCTTCACCGTCTTAAAAAACTACCTGTACATAAGGATATTTGGCATGGAAAAGATCTGATTGCACAAGTATCTAAAATCCTACCGTTCATAATTATTTTACAGTGTCTAGATTTTTGTGTGTGTTTTTGTTCACTTCCCCGTTTTGGCAATTTAAATTACCCGATCGTGCAAGTAAATTCATTTTGAATTGTAGAAAGTTGCAAAAAACGGGCAAGTGAACCCAATGCATTTTGACCGGCAAAATTGGTAGTTTTTAAGGCTAGAAATATCAGAATCTAGACAATTGAACGACGGTATCTTAGATAAATTTTTTATACCCTTTGTGATATGAAACATGTGCTTAGATAATCGTTTGGGTATAGTATCATTATGCACAGGTCAGTTCTTCTGAGGTATGTATCAATTGACCATTTTATTTCCCGATCAGGCATTTTTTCGAGCAGAATTTCACGATCGGGCAAATAATCAGGGGAATCACAGAATTGCCCGATCGGTCAATTTCCACCACTGATCAACGAACGTTATATTGTTTTTTTAATTGACACATTCCATTGCTGAAATCAACAGTTTGTGCTTAGAGTTGATCACAATCGCAACGGTAAATATGCTCTTATTTTAATTCGAAGGGAGGTAATTTGAAAAATACCAAAGTTTGACTCAATTTGCATCAAAATGCTTTAGACATTGTTGATATCAATATTGATTTCCTTAACAATAGTACCTTCTATTGATGTTTATAGCCAGAACACAGTTCAACTGTCATTAAGTATATTGTTTAGATAAGCAGAGTACTTTTTGAACAAAACGAGTTATTCCCCGTCGTGTTCAGAATTACAGCGTTGCTTTGTATGGAATTCTTTAATAGTTTTAGCAGATCAATAGCCACAGTGTTTCTACTTGCATATTTCTTCATTAAGCATTGTCAAATAGAAACATTAAACGTGGAGACTTTCTATTTTGCTGATGCTATATGTTATACTTTCCTGTGATTGATAAATTTTGATTACTCAAATGTGTTGTTCATTGTTCAGTAATGTTTAATAAACGAAAGCATCGTCATATTGTAATTGTTTATTTCTCGTATGACAAGGTTGTATAATCAATTATCAGTAAACGATTTGGAAGTCTTTAACTGCTGGTATGCTGCAGCAAGATTTTCGGCGACGAGGTCTTTGTATCGTCGTTCACGCACCATCCTAGAA